>QXEO01000423.1:2110493-2124735 GCA_007115705.1 Dactylis glomerata
CTGATGTGCCGGCCATCATCACCTCGGCCGACTCTACTGAGCGAGCGCTACGCCCAGCGTGAGCCAACCGATGTGACGGAGGATCCGACGCCACCAGCACCTTTTCCCTACAAACTCTCTCAGTCCCCACGTACACCTCGTGGGAACCGAAAGACATGATCCGGCCATCCCTGGGGAACGGCCGGCCGCCGAGACACCCAGCGTTGTCACTGACGAAGCTGAGCGAGCCTAGCCTCTGGACGAGGCCAGAGACCACGCGCACTCCCGAAACTGCTATCACAGACCCCGTCCGAATAAACACTCCGCCCAGCATATCGATCAGCCCCACGGTGGGCGCCAAATGTCGTCGTGGTGAAACAACATATGCCATAGGATGGCTTAAATGGGGGCCGACTAGATGCTGGAGGATTCGGGAGAGGGGAACGAGCTAAAGAGCACGACAGAAAGGAACACAGATCTACCCAGGTTCGGGGCTCTCGTAAGGAGATAACACCCCTACTCCTGCTCTACTGGTTATATATTTGGATCGATGGAGTATACAACAATGGTGCTTCCAAGCTCTCTGCTAGAGGAGGAAGATGAACTGCTAAGTCTCAGAACACAGAGTGACCAATCAACCACCCAACCCTTTGCTAGTACTCCCTGTGCCACCTTATATAGTGGTGGCCAGGGTTACAATGGTCATAGGAGACCAGGAGACACCAACTACACTCCAAATAGGTCTTGCTGTCGAGGGCAGACGCCCATGACTTTCTCCCTGATTGCTCTCGATGGGACTCACCCTTGCTGTACCTTGTACTTCCAGGACTGTGACCTTACCTCTCTGAGATAAGCTTGTACTTGTGCACAGTGGGGGTAGGCACTTCCACTGTGCACCCTGCCATCATACTCTGCTACCATGCTTGGATGTTTTCTTCCTTGATTGTAGCGATGTGACACCTTGGCTGACTTATGTATCCCGGATATGTCCGTTGGCCATATCCTGGACATATATGCCGGACCAACGACCTATGAAGGTCGGGTAATCCGGCCTCACCTGCTCCTGCACAACACACAGAATAGATAGGCCGGCATATCTAAGTATATGCCGGCACTCCCCAGTTAGTATTCCGGTTAATCCGGCATATCCAGACATCAGCCGGGATATACATATATGCCGGCCTGTCCGATGCTCCTATATTCCGGCCAGGCCCTTCCTTGGTCAACCGGTATAAAGTCAACCATGAACCTTGTACCTTTCTAGTCTCTTGAACCTATCGGGGGTCATCCCCCCGACAAAAGTAAAATTATAGTATTTGCAAATCTTTGTAAATTGTTTTGAACTAAAACCAAGTTTTGAAAATGTTGTTGGAACCCTTTTTCCTCCCTCTCTCTTCCTTTTTGTTTCACTCTTCGTACCATCTTTATTTCTATCTTTGTTCTCTATTTTTCTCTCTATGTCTTCTATCCGATGTAAATTCCAGAGATTTTTATTCCTAAGCGGGTAGTCTTTTCCTTCTAGCCTCTCCGTTCTGGCCCATCTAACCTGAAGCCCACCTTACCTGTCACGAGGAGAGGCGCTCCTCTCGTTGCCCATCTTCTTCCTTCTGTACGGCAAGAATCAGAGCGGTGCCACGTCGCCCTTGCTGTGATGGGACGGCTCCCATGCATCGACCGCACCTTTTTAAAGCCTCCACCCGCTGCACCCTGGAACCCTAGCCCTTCCCTTCCTTTTTCCCTACAACGCCGCCGCCACTCACTCTTCTCCCTCCTGCTGTGCCTCCGTCTCTCTCGCGTTGCTTCCCGTCGTCCTGTCGTCTCGCCGTATCTTCACCCGCGTCCTCGCCAACTTCTCTCGTCCACCTCGTCCCTGAAACCCCGATGCCAAGGGTGCTCCATGTCGCGCGTCTCCGTCGCGCGCGTTCTGCCCGGCTCTACACCAACCTGGCCGCAGCAAGTCTTTGTCCGCAGTGTGCTCCGAAGCACCCTCCAGAAGCTCCTTCGTTCCCTGGTCGTCAAGCTCACAATGGGAGGCACATCGTCTTCCTCTGATCCCGTTGTTTCCTCTGACCCGTGTGTCCTCGTGGTCGCCATGTCTTCTGCGCTCTTCCGTGCTCCCCGTCGGCAACCAAGAAGCCGCGCGGCCGCTCGCGTCTCCATCAGCTTCGTCTCCGTCCGCCACGCCGACGCCAACGCCAGCAAGCTGACGCCTTTCGCCTTCCCGTACGCGGCTGCTGCCTGCAAACATGCACCTTGTGCGTCCGCGCGCTCGCAGGCGCCCGACAACCACGACATCGGCAAGTTGTTGGTACCTGCATCTGCTTCCCAAGCTCGTCCACGGAGGACTCCCCGCGCTGTTCCTGTCCTCCTCAAGGTCGGCATCAACGATCACGGACCACCGTCTCCGGTGTCCTCTGCATCTGCGTCAGCAACCTCTGGAGCCCCGCTGCTCTCCGTTTGCGTTCAGTTTCGTCAGGTTAACAACCGCTTTGCCATGCTATAAAGCCCGTCTTTCTATTCTATTCAAATCCATTCAGTAGCCCGACCGGTCTGTTCCTTTGCCCAACTTTTGCAGGTCCCTGGTTCGAATCCCACTCGAGGCGAAAGCCTCACCCTTTTTGATCCTTTTTCCGATCTGATAGGCGGGCCCCGCCCGTCAGCCTCATCCGGCGCCCACTGGGCCTCAGCCCATCAGAAGTTCTCCATCCGTCGCTGGCGTGCGATAGCTGCTATCCGCTGCCTTTCGGGCTCAGGTCCGGACCAACAACCTTCCAGTTTTTTTTCTCTGTTTCGTTTTCTGAAATTCCTGCAAGTATTTACATCTTGCAAAATTCGTATCTTTTGATCCATAACTCGAAATAAAAAGTATTTTATATGAAAATTTATCAGAAAAATGTGTAGAATTTGAATATGTCATCCATACTACTGTTTGCATCTCGCATCATGTCGTCACGTGGTATTTTGCATCTCACTTAATACATGACATATGGAGTAATTGGGATATGCCAAATATGGTTTCCCCACTTCATTTAATTTTGTGTAGCTCACACATGCCTTGTCTTGCCATGCTAACAAACATTTAAATTGTCGCGTAGTAAAACAACTTGAACCTTAATTATGTGCGTCGGGATTCCGATTCTGCTTAATTTTGCTAAGTTGCATTGCATCATATTTGCCATGTTATGCATACATGCTTCACATGATCATGTTGAATCTTTTGTTGTAGTAGTAAGGGTTGCATCCGTTGTTTGTTGTAGCGATTTGCTTCTTCCCGAATAGGACGCTTCGTGGTGATGTGAGCAACGACAAGTTCCTCGGAAGTTCTCCGATAATCTTTTCATGCGAGCCCTTTTCTCTCTACCCATTTAACATTTTTGCTCTCGCTAGCTCTATATTCTAGCCTTGTGTCGCGATGCTTTTGTTCGAGTCACGTGTCCTATCCACCTGTTTATCCAAAGCACAGCCATACAACCTTCCATACATCCTATTACCCGTGTGCTTGTTGTTCGAGTTAGCCTTGCGAGTTGTAGGCATCTTCAGGTTGTTGGAGTTGTTTTATCTTATTGGGTTGGTAAAGTTATCACATGCTCTACTTTATGGATATATGTTGTTGGAGATAATCATGGCTTACTTTATTGTTAATAACTAAAAGTGAATTAAGCAGAGGCATCGGTGAGTCATTTTTGCCCGTTTTCCGACGGCTCACTTGTGTCCCCTAGGACCCCGAGATCGCATGAACTGTTCTAAGACTGAGCGCTCTAACCATACGTGGGTACGCTTCTGGGCCGCCCCTTGACACTGCCGGAATCTACATACTTGTCCAGTGGCCACAACTAGTTTGAGGTGTTTCCATTTGTTTCTTATCGGGCGTGCAGCTTGTATCTTTGGTTCGTTTTACTTTGGGGAAGCCGTGGGTGCCTCGTAACCCCTTGTTCTGCACGTCCGTATAGGTGCGGTACGTTCGTTTATCGAGTGCTGAAGTTGGAATCATCCTGCGGGCACTGTTTCCTCCTAAAGTCGTGGTCGCAACAACTAAGTCCGTTTCAGAGATTCGGCCGGACTCTTGATACGGGTTCAACTTAGTTAGGTGGCTTCCTGGACATGTTTGTAGGGAAGGAGAGTGCGAGTCGTGACCTCCTGCCGGCACACCATCAGAAGTGTGCTTCATCATGTGGCATTAAGGGGTGATCGTGCGTTTGGGTACATTTGGGCACCCCTGCAGGGTTAAATCTTTTTGAAAAGCCGTGTCCGCGGTTATGGACGACTTGGAGCTGTACTACTCGATCATAGAATAACTTGCACCTGCTATTTCAATACTAATAAACTTGTGTAGTAAGTTAGCACAACTACAACAACAAACCTGCAATAAAACTTGTTAACTGTGTGAGTGCCTTTGCAATTGCTTCCTCGTGAGGTGCGAAGGGGCGATTCATCGGCTGAGTTATGTTTGGTGTTAGTATCTAGTTGGTTACTTTTATGCGCTCTCTTATCTTATTCCATTTAGACGAAAGTTGTAGTGTGTCTCTGTAGTTTAGTGCTTTTGTTGCCGCTAAGTCCACCATATAGCCTGTAGGCGAGCACAGCTGAATTCCAGTCTCGCGAGTACGTGCCTCGGTACTCACCCTCGTTTTTCTTCTTTTTCCTTTCTCTTTCTCCCTCCTTTTCGGTAACCGATGGCCCGATCTTCATAGGTATGGGAGCGACGACGTTAGCAAGGTTACCCTTCCGGCTTGGCCTGGGCAGGGTTTGGACGCCATCGTTAACTTCAGGCCTCTTAGGCCCATTTGTACTCTTGTCCGTACTCGGATACTATTTGCTTTATGTATGATTTGGATCTTTGTATGTATATTTGGATATTTTGACTCATGGAGTCTTTGTGGTTATATTATATTCTTTTGTGGGTTCCATCGTGAACTTGTGTAACTGTTGCTACTCGATTCCACCCGCATCACGTGCACGCTCCAACGTGCACGAGGCGCTTGGTGGTGCGTTTCCAAAGCGACATCATGTAGATTGTGGCTTGATCGCTATAATCTGCAAGGTGCCGGTTTTGGGGCGTCACAAAGGGGCACCTGTAAACGCCTCGAGCAAAGTGGCGATCATAATGGCCGGACTGCAGCCTCCCAAGGACGTGACGAGTCTTGGTGTGGAAGGACTCGTCGTCGCTATCGACGTCGCTGCTCTGCACCTGTCACATAGCACCAAAGATCGAAAAACACGGAGTCAATTGCAGCGATGATGGAACAGAGAGTGAACAAAAGATCATGCATGATAATATGGGCACGAAAAAAAGAGGTAGCCTCAGTTACATTGGGCACACTTATATCTAGGATTTGGGTCAGTGAACCAAAGATCATGCACAACAAATTTGTACACACCAATTGTTCACTGACCAAACCCTAAATCAATTTGTGCCCAAATATTCATCATCATCAGCACAAATTAACCGGATGGGATTGATTACTCACATAAGTTAACCGAATCTTAAACAAAAGCAAATCACAAACACTAATAACGCAAGATCTAGAACTAGGAACAGACGAACCCTAATAACGCAAGATCTAACACGCAAGATCTAGAACTAGGAACAGACGAACCCTAATGACACAAGATCTAACACAAAAGGATTGAACTAGGAGCAGACGAACCCTATTAACGCAAGATCTAACACAAAATGATAGAACTAGGAACAGACGAACCCTAATAACACAAGATCTAACACAAAAAGGATTGAAAATGGAATAAGAACAAGGGAACAAATGGTTACCTCCTCGTCGCCGATGATGCTGGTGTCGTAGGGGTTCTCCGGGGCGACGTACGGCTCTTGTTCATACGGATCCCAATCGACGGGGAACTGGACGGGGGCCTCGACGGGGGCCTGGACGGGGGCCTGGACAGGGGCGGCGGCCGATGCGCCGGCGGCCGATGCGCCGGCGGCTACGTCGGAAGCAGCGACGGGGGCCTGGACGGGGGCGGCGGCCAATGCGCCGGCGGCTGATGCACCGGCGGCTACGTTCGAAGCAGCGACGGGGTTCTGGACGGGGGCGGCGGCCGATGCGCCGGCGGCCGATGCACCGGCGGCCGATGTGCCGGCGGCTGATGCGTCGGCGGCTACGTCGGAAGCGCCGACAATGGGCATCTCATTCTTCTCCATCGCCGGGGTTTTTTCTTCGGGGTTTTTTCGACGCGAAGTGGAGAAGATGATGGGACAGGAGAGGCGGTTGCAGTGAGAATGAGAGAGTGGGCGAGCGTCGAGGGAGAGAAAGAGGGGCTCTATAAAGACAAAGGTGGCATTTGGTGTACCACAACACGCGTCCGCTATGCACGGCTGCAGCGTGCACCGCGACACGAGGCTAACCCTTCGACGTTTGGTGTACTCAGTTCTAACCTCGGGCCTTATACAGAAATTTTATCTGTACTCAGTTTTCCCCTCGAGTACTTAGACTGGCAAGTGCAATATACTCAGTTCTACCCTCAAGTAGCTGGTCAACAGAGAGTCAACAAATGAGATTAACATAGCTAATTGAGTCATTTCATGTGCAAAAAAATCCAAAAAAACAAAAAACATAGTGGCACCTACTCATGGAGTCTTCCTACGCAACCTGCCACCTTGAACAAACATAGATAAATCATGTTTTACCACAAATTGCCACTTCTCAGAATCACTAATAGCTATGAAGATGCATGGTTTTCCACTCAAACCCCTTTGCAAAACATCTTCCCCAAAACATAGTTTGTCTAAATGAGGCCATAATTGTCACACTCATGTATATTTGAATTGCAAATAATTTGATGTAGCCCAATATGAATTATATTGTACAAAACACGCATTTTTCATTTTGTAATTCTTTTGTTTGAATCCCTTAGTCTATTTACTATTTACGTGCCCTTGGTTTCTTAGTACTACTCAGTTTTGCCCTCAAGTACTGTCACAAATGCTCACAGAAACCCAAACTTATCCTGATTGGTTGAGCCGTTGTCACACGGATCGACTCCACCAACCGTTGATCCACTGATCTAACGGGCAGTATACCCCTATCCGTCTCTTCGTGGCCACCCCTCTCTTTCTCTTCGTGGCCACCCCTCTCTTTCTCTGTCGGTGGATCAACGGTTGGTGGAGTCAATCCGTGTGACAAGAGACATGCATTTATGGATTATTTTGCCACGTAACTATATTCCCCCTATTTATGCATTATTTTCCACGATTTAAAAATGTTAAACTAAAAAGTGGTATAATTTTGGTGTAAACAAGAGACATACATATTTGCGGATTTCGGTGAATGGATTATTTATCACCCCTCTAACAATTATCAACCATCTTTAGCATTCCTTTTCTTTTATGGAATATAGTTTTGGTAATTTGAAACGGCCCAAAACTGGTATAATTTTGGTAGAAACATGAGACATACATATTTGGCATATTTGGGGGATTTCGGTGAATGGATTATTTATCACCCCTCTAACAATTATCAACTATCTTTAGCATTCCTTTTCTTTTAGGGAATATAGTTTTGGTAATTTGAAACGGCCCAAAAATGGTATAATTTTGGTAGAAACATGAGACATACATATTTGGCATATTTGGGGGATTTCGGTGAATGGATTATTTATCACCCCTCTAAAGATTATCAACTATCTTTAGCATTCCTTTTCTTTTAGGGAATATAGTTTTGGCAAGTTGAAATGGCCCAAAAGTGGTATAATTTAGGTAGAAACACGAGACATACATATTTGGCATATTTGGGGGATTTCGGTGAATGGATTATTTATCACCCCTCTAACAATTATCAACTATCTTTAGCATTCCTTTTTTTAGGGAATATAGTTTTGGCAATTTGAAATGGCCCAAAAGTGGTATAATTTTGGTAGAAACATGAGACATACATATTTGGCATATTTGGGGGATTTCGGTGAATGGATTATTTATCACCCCTCTAACAATTATCAACTTTCTTTAGCATTCCTTTTCTTTTAGGGAATATAGTTTGGGATATAGTTTTGGTTATTTGAAACGTCCCAAAAGTGGTATAATTTTGGTATAAACATGAGACATACATATTTGTGGGATTTCGGTGAATGCATTATTTGTCACCCCTCTAACAATTATCAACTATCTTTAGCATTCCTATATTCCCTAACACTTTTTTTTTGGTAATTTCGGTGAATGCACACACTAACTTTGAAAACAACTACAAGTACATGTAACTGACTAATGGATTTGTAACAAGGGATCCCTTGTAACAACTTCTAGCGCTTGATGAGCAATGATAACAATCCGATCGCAATTATACAACAAAAAAACAACCAGCCATCAGATTAGCTTGCTTCTTCAACTCGATCAGCTGCTTTAACTGCTTGTTCATTTTCTTCAGTTCTCCCTTCACTTCCACCAGTTCTGCATTGGGAGCATTAGGCATAATCGGAATGGCTCCTCTCTCCGCCGCATTCTCTACAGCAAGCCCCCCCCTCCCAAATTGCGCTCCCCAATAGCGCCAATTGATTCCTGCAATTTAAGCCTCTGAACGTACACATTGATCCACTCAAAATACCTGCATTTCTTGAGGATCTGAAAACAACAACGTGAACCCTAAATCCCAAATTCGAGAGAATAACAAGAAAATCGAGAGAAAACAGAGCAATTTGAGCGAGATCTAACCTTATCCCCCTCTCTATATGCCAAGCTCTCGCATGCAAGGAACTCACGTCCACGGTTGCCGTTGTCATCCGTCTTATAGATCGACTGCTTCAGAGGCTCCTGGCGTGGGCAGTCATGGCATTTTGTTAAAGGCACGGGTCCATACTGCGGCCATGAAGAACAGGAGGTCGAAGAGAAACTAGACATCACCCGCCTGCCGGAGAAGGGCTGCCGCTGGCGGAGAAGAAGAACAATGGGGAAAGAAAGGGGAAGCAATGGCACGGGCACGGGCGCGGGGCTGGCTCGGGCTCCCATTTTGCAACGGTCACCTGGGTAAGCAGTGGGTCTGACGCGCTAACGTGGACAAGTTGTGGGTCCCACGATGATCTGGATAAGTGGAGACGTGTCCACTGCGGGGCACCAACAGTGGCCCCACTTGCCAGCACCAACAAACGGTCAACTAAACAGGATTCCTCCCGTCCGAGTTCCTTGTGAGGGTTTCAGACAAGCACTTGGGCAAAACTGAGGAAAAACTAAGCGGTTGGGGAAAACTGAGCACAACTAAGAACCCGAGGGCACGAAAATAGAAATCCCTATGATTTATATATGATTGTTATGATTGTTATGAGTAGGAGGCACTATGATTTTATTTTTTTGAATTTTTTTGCGCATGAAATGACTCAATTAGATAGCTTAATCCCATTTGTTGACTCTCTGTTGACCAGCCACTTGAGGGTAAAACTGAGTATATTGCACTAACCAGTATTAGTACTCGAGGGGAAAAATGAGTACAGATATTTTTCCAGTGTAAGACTCGAGGGTAGAACTGAGTACACATAACGGTGCAGACGTGCAGTACCACGGACGCGTGTTGAGACCAAATGTCTAGTTTTTTTGAGAAACTGCTGAGACGAACCGTCACTTTGCCAGTACAGAGCCCCTCTCTCCCTCCCTCTGCACACAGTCTCATTCTCACTCACGCACGCAACCATGCCTCTCACGTCCCATCACCTTCTCGAAAAAACCCCAACCGCCCTACGCGCGCTCCCCTGCCGGCGATGGAGAAGAAGAATGCGTCGGCGACCGTCACCCCCGAGCCCATCGCCTCCGAGCCCGTTGCCTCCGAGCCCATCGCCTCCGAGCCCGTCGCATCCGAGCCCGTCGCCACCGAGCCCGTTGCATCCGAGGCCGTCGCCGCTGAGCCCGTCGCCTCCGAGGGCGGCGCATCCAAGCGCGGTGCCTCTGTGAACTGGGCCTCTCTTAAGGGTGATGGACCACTTCACAAGATCGGCGACTGCTTACTGGCGAATGAGGAGTACGTGGACACCTACTCTGCTTTGAGGCAAGTTTGTAGAAATTGGCGCTCAGATTTACCTGAGCCCGACGTGCACCTGCACGAATGGATCATGGTAGAACACGCCCTTCCATGTGCCGCTGAGTTCTCCTTCCTCAACCTCCGCACATCCTGCTACGTCACCATCGATCTAATGGAAGTTCATGCAAGGTTCAAATTCCTCCATATCTATAGAGTTAATCTATTTTTTATTTTCAATCATAAATATCTTAGTGCTGAATGTTATCTTCATCAATATATTTTAGATACTACTTCGTTGGCTTTTGTCGTGGCATCATCGTGCTTGCCCAGAAGAACCAGCCGCATAAGATACGGCTTCTGAACCCACTCACAAAGACATTGAACACTATGTTTGAGGCGCAGATGCCATCTATTATTGTGGAGTCAGTCGCTGTAATGAAGTCCCCGACTATGGTCTTCGTTTGCACAGGTTACCCCATGGAAATTGCTTGGGTCGATGAGAGCACTCCAACTAAGGATATAGATGAAGATTGGGGAGAAGGAAGATTTTCGATCGAGCACCATTCTCTGCGTTGCATTACCCCGTTCAATGGTGAATTGTATGCAATAGCTGTGAACAGTTTTGATTTCGGAAAATTAGTGTGCACCAACAATGTCCAGTTGGAGCAGCGCGCGAGCACTGTCAACATGGAGACACTATTTTCATTTCCAGAACTTGGAAATGATTCCAAGTTCTACCTTGTGAAGTCGGATGGTGATCTGCTGCTTGTGTTGTTGGGCGGTCGTTTGGAGGAAGGTCAAACATTGGTGTACCGTGTGGACACTAAGAGCCGCTCTCTCCATGCCATCAGTAACATTGGCAGTCGTGCCTTCTTCGTCAATTATATCTGGTGTATCTCCATCGACACAAGAGTGCACCCGACACTTCGACCTGGCTGCATCTACTACGTGGATTTGGGTTTAATAAGAGAGTACTTTGATGATAGAAAGGCCTGGGATGAGTGGCCACGACGTGTGGATAGATTAGGATACTACGGTCTGAGAAATGAACAAAGGCCACACCGTTTGGAGGATGTATTGGCTGCACACTGCAGACGGAAGGAGTTCAGTGAATATTTCCTTCATCTCATGGAATGTAGCAACGACAAAATATATGATGAATGAAGAACAGATTCATTCTTCCTAGGGTATCCTAATCTTCATGTTGGCCATACATTGCGTCTTGTATTATTTTTAGCTTAGTTTGTCATGAACATTAACATCGTTATTGGCTGCTTTTGGCTGTTGTATGCAGTTTATGTATTATACTTAGTTTTCTGGATTTATTATGCTGCTGTGAATTTATCCTATACTAGCTTCTAGATTTTCTACTAGATTTGTTACCATATTAGGCAAAAAACGAGGGCCAAAAGGCAATAATCATTGAAGAAAGACAGAAATAGAAGCTTCTCTAGATTTGATACTAATTTGGTGAAAAGAGAGAGAACTGTTACAGAGAGAGAGGGAAAAAAGGCGCTCTGAAAAATGCCAATTTGGGCCGAGAGAGACAAAACCGAGTTCTCACGTACAACCAAACATGGTCTCGTCCTGTCCCACGCGGTCCCTTTCTACCAGCCCCACGTGACGCGGCCCCACATGACGCAGCCCCACACATCAGCACGGAACGGTCAACTAAATGGGAATCCTCCTGTTCGAGCTCCTTCTGAGGGTTTCAGACAAGGGCTTGGGGAAAACTGAGGAAAAACTAAGGAGCTGGGAAAAACTAAGTACAACTAAGGACCTGAGGGCACGAAAATAGAAATCCCTTATTTATTTGCATTATCAAATACACCTAAAAACCCGTTTGCTAGTATTTACAGTGAATCCTTGATCAAAACCACTTGTCAACACCTTCTGCTCCTCGTTGGGTTCAACACTCTTATTTATCGAAAGTACTACGATACACCCCCTATACTTGTGGGTCATCGAGACTATTTTCTGGCGCCGTTGCCGGGGAGTAAAGCGCTATTGAAGAGTGGAATTGGTAAAGGTAACCGTCATTGTGAGTATTGTTATTATTTCTATCTTTTATTTTAACTTTATTTTGCTATGGAGAGTTCTCCATTTGGGTTCCTATTTGGGAAAACTACTACCACTATTGCGGATGTGGATGAACCACAACCACCTCCTGCTCAATTAGATCCTTTTAAAATAACTATGAAAATTGTTGAACGTGTTATGGATAACTGCTATTCAGGAGATGGAACTGTCCATCCGGGTGATCACTTACTTTTTATACATGAATTATGCGAGTTGTTCAATTGTGCAGGTATTTCACCGAGCCAGGTCAAGAGGAAGCTATTCTCTTTATCACTCAAAGGCAGAGCTGAGGAGTGGTATCGGTTGGTCCATCTATTGCTTGAGAGGAAATTGTACCTCTCTTTTATTCTAAGTTTTATCCTCCAAGTGAAATTCATAAAGATCGCAATCAAATATATAATTTTTGGCCTCATGATGGAGAGAGTATTGCCCAAGCGTGGGGGAGATTGAAGTTACTAATGCTCAAATGTCCCATTCATGAGCTCCCCAGTAATATTGTTATTGATAACTTTTATGTGAGGCTTACTCTTCATGAAAAGGAATTTTTGGATGCTTCCTGTTTTGGATCATTTACCCATATGAAAGAAGATGCTAAGTGGAATCTTCTTGACCGTATTCAAGAAAATACTGAAGGATGGGAAAACAACAAAGGTAGGAAGTCAGGTATAAATTATGATTATGAATGCATTAAAACTTTTATGGGAACCGATGACTTTCATAATGTTAGCACTGCTTATGGTCTTGATTCTCAAATACTTGCTAACTGTTTTAAGGCCTTTGCCTCTTATCTTGATGTTCCAAAGAAAGATTGGAACAAATATCATGCGCCTTATAAAGATTCTATTAGTCATATTCCTGCTACAGCTACTGAAGTTTGTACTGTTGATAGCATTTTGCCTGAACCTTATTTCGAGAAGACGCCTTTCCCTGCTAAGGTAAAAGAGCATTCTACTTTGGTAAGTGTGCTTAATAAAAGTACTAAGAAAGCTGCAAAACCTGATGAGCAAATTACTATTAAGTCTCATGTAGCTATAGTGAAGGACCTTGTTACTAAAGACGTGGGAGATGAGCATATTGTCTTTTGTGAAGATGCTACTAACATTGTTTCACATCCTAATAGGCGTAGGAAAACAAGTGTTCCTGTTATTTCTGTCAAGATTGGCGATCATTGCTATTATGGTTTATGTGACATTGGTGCAAGTTCAAGTGCCATTACTTTAGAGCTTTACAGAGAAACCATGCATGAGATTGGCCCTTGTGAATTAGAGGAGATTGATGTGGTTATTCAGCTTGCTAACAGAGAGACTGTCTGGCCACTTGGTATTGTTCGAGATGTGGAAGTTTTATGCGGTAAGACTAAATATCCTACTGATTTTCTAGTACTTGGTACAGAAGCTAGTAAGACTTGTCCTATTATTTTCGGTAGACCCTTTTTGAATACTTGTGGCACTGTGATAGACTGTAAGAAGGAGATTTTTTACTAAGTTTAATGGAGAATCTTATGAGTTTAATTTTTCTAAGTTTACTAAGACTTCTTATGAAAATGAAATGCGTAATGAAAATTTTCGAGTTGAACAGCTTGCTTCTATTGCTCTTGCTCCTAACAATGCTTTGCAGCAATTCATGGAGGGCCATGAAAGTGATATTTTTAGGAAGGAAAGAGAAGAGATTGACGATATTCTTCTTCGTCAACCACCATTTATTAAGCACAATTTACCTGTGGAGGATCTTGGTACCACTTTGCCACCTAAGGAAGATCCTGTTTTTGAATTAAAACCTTTACCTGATGATCTTAAGTATGCTTATATAGATGATAAGAAAATATATCCTGTTATTATCAGTTCTAAGCTTTCAGGAAAGGAAGAAGAAAGGTTATTGAAGATATTGAGGAAACATCAAGGAGCTATGGGATATACTCTTGATGATTTAAAAGGGATTTCTCCCACTTTATGTCAGCATGCTATTAACATGGAGGAGGACGCAAAGCCAGTTGTTGAACATCAACGCCGCTTAATTCCCAAGATGAAGGAAGTGGTAAGAAATGAGGTATTGAAGCTCCTTGGTGCTGGTATTATTTATCCTATTGCTGATAGTAGATGGGTTAGTCATGTTCATTGTGTTCCTAAGAAAGGAGGTATGACTGTTGTGCCTAATGAGAATAACGAGCTTATTCCTCAAAGGGCAGTAGTTGGTTATAGGATGTGCATTGATTTTAGAAAGGTAAACAAAGTTAC